>JARJCX010000579.1:0-42223 GCA_029282285.1 Mycena rebaudengoi
GAGCTCGGTACCATCTGGCTGGGGGGAAATTAGGTAGGTACAATGACAGTGGTGAATTCTTATCCTGTTCCAGTGGAGCTTTTGATTTGAAATGCTGAGTACCTAGGGTGATGTTACTATTGACATCCAGGTCAGGCAAATAGTCAGAACTTTGCAGTAGTTGAATAAGATATTCTCCAAAAATTGGATGGTCTTTCCAATGGGGCATTTTCCCAGAAAGCTGGAGAAGAAGGGGCGAATATGTGTCTTGAGCCCGGAGATAAAAGTAATTGAGAAAGCAAATGCTCTGCAGATTCTGGACAATATCAGGCCCTTCTGATTCAAGCCCCTCAAGGAGAACAATGTTAAAATTGCCCAAATTTCGGGCAATCTGAGGGTGTATGTCTGTTACATTGTGATTCTTGAATTGGTTCCAAAGATCAAGAATTTGATGGAAGTGTTCCCGTAGTTTTAGCTTTAAGGCATGTGCTGGACGATGAGTATGGAGGATATGTTCTCGTATTGGAACCAGAACTTTGAGATGTTGATCCTGGCCAACAAAGGCAAGGGCTGTTTGAATGAGGGTGGCCTTGCAGGCCAGAATGCGAGGGATTGGTAGTTTGGCCTGCACCAAATCGGCATCAGCAAGCCCATCTGGCAGCATAGACAGAATGCTGAGCAGCTGCTGAGCACCTGTGGTCATCCGGGAACTTGTGTATGACAACATGATGGAGACATCTAGGCTTGATCTCTGGTCATACCCATCCGAAAGCATCCGAGTACTTTCCAGTTTCCACCAAGAAAGTGCCTGGGCACATCCTTCAGAACCAGCAACACTTGCAATGAGGCTGACTGCCAGTGGCAGATTCCCTGTCAGCTCAAGGAGTTCCTTGATGCTGGCATCATCATGGCCATCATCAGCAACCTCAATGAAGGTCTGCCAAGCAGCCACATTGGAAAGCGGCTCCAGAGGGACCAGGAAAGGCCTGGTCCATTTGACTTTGCTTGGGCGCTCAGCACCTCTTAGGGTGATCTACAAGAAGTTCAAGATATTATTGGATAAATTTGCAAACATGACTCACAATGAGACCCAAGTGGAGGACATCAGTTAGAAGAGATAGAAACTCTTCGACTTCGGAGCGAGATGCCAGGGATTCCCAACAAGTCTCCAGATTGTCAAGGACCAGAAGGGAAGGAGGAGCATGAGCAAAATAATGTGCAACTTGTTTTGGCATGTTTGAGCCCTTCTCCAACCCAATATGATCTGCAATTGTTGCTACCAATGCAGTGCAAGTGGGGCTTGAGTGGCATGGAACAAAGTATCGATGTGGATACTTGGCTTCCACTTGTTGATTATAGAGAGCTTTGGTCGCAAGGCTTGTCTTTCCCATTCCCCCTGCACCGAGGATAGCAATGCGGGGTGAATCTGAGATTAGGATTTTCACCACATCCTGGAGCTCAGCTTTGCGGCCATGGAAGATTTTTGGGCAGGGTGGAAGTAGACCAAAAGATCCTGAACTGTACAAAATCTTCAGAGAGACTGATACTGTTTACAGGTTGGGCTCACCTATTATTTTCTAGGTTTGTCAGGTTTCCCGCCACCTAACAGCTTTAAGCTAAGAATGTCAATGGGCGTAATTTGTACTCACTGAGGAGCAATCGGAACTCGTGAGGTCAGATTCAGTCTCGCATTGAATCCAATTTATTTTATATACCTTGAACAGTTCAACCATCCTGCTGAGCTCCTGCTTGCATGCTTCTAACCTTTCTCCAGCCTCAGGCTGTCGAAAAAGACCTTTTATTTTTCGTAGAGCACCCTTTTGTTGCCCATTCAGAATTGTGAACAACTTTTCAAGTGCCCTGGGGTATATATTAAATGAATGAAATGTTATTCTAAATTGCACTCACTCTGTGAATTTTGCAATATCATACAAGAGTGCAGTTGGAAGCACACCCTTGATTTCCGAAGTTGAGTGAAACTGAACAATGATACACAAGATTTCGTGAATCTGCTCCATCATCTGGGCATATTCTTCCTTGTTTGATTTAGTCGTCTATTTCTATTATTAAATATTGTGCCAATGGCCAGAGGAATTGGCTTACCTCGATGTACTTCGTGATTGAGAGGCACAATGCGGCAGTCAAACCAAGGAAAGGCACTTTGAATGTTTTTGCAATGGTCTGGCAGTTGTTGCGGCGAGGATGGTATATTGGATGAGATTCTTGACATTTGCTGTAGTAGGCATGGTGGGCATTTTGATGGGAGGGGTGCTGTTCATCTGGGCTTATATATAATTGCTGTGTTCCTCCCACAGATACTGTTCTATTTGCATTCTCAGTGTGATATGAATCTTATTATACACGGTGGCATAGGCATCTACTTGATCTGCGTGAGCTGTGCAAGCAGCATAATTTGGGCCGGTGGAGGCAAGGATGCAAGGACTTTGATTTCATCTAAACACATTGTAATCTCTACCTACACTTACACGCATTTGCCGGAGCGGAGCGGAGGCATGTCTTCTCTCTCTTAAAATTGTGGTTCGTAAGCGCCGTGCATACAGGAACAATCAATCATTGTGATGCAATGAGGGCGGGTCGCCCATGTATGATCGCTAACATGTCCTGATACTTATCCATTGTAGATTGGTCTGGGTTATTTCTGTTCCGCTGTAGGTGGCGCACTAGGTGAAGATGGGATCTTTCCGCTGTGATAACATCTCCCACAAGAAGCTCAGGGGGCGGATGTTGTTGACTGTCTGCCAATTGCCACCCACTTTGCTGTGTTTTACCTTCTCTCCCTTTTTCACTGGGGTCTTAAATTCGGGATGAATGCCAATGTTGTAATAAGGATGGATGTTCCTCAGGCTTCACGGCATTTTCTCACTTTTATTCACCACATTGGAAACATAGGTTCATTTTTGGTGCGGAATATCAGCGGCGGTGACTAGGCAGGTTACGATGCCTTGACAATGCCGGGTACAGTGGGTAGGTAGGTACGTAGATAGCATTACACGACACGGTCCGAATCACGAACGCCGGTTCCCAGGGATTATCCCGGTATACAACGCGAGTATAATTACAGCTTCGCCCCTAGACCCCTATCTGCTCTCCATACCAAGCTCGCAGATCCCACAAGTTGTCATGTGCCCCATGGTAGAGCCTAGATTACAGATAGAAGCAAAATTAGTTCACATTCAACCAGAATAAGGCATATTCGATCCAATTCATCACTGGACATACTACCTTCGGTAGACGGGAACTTTGTGGAAAATCCTCGAGGACTTTATATTGTTGAGCGCTCGTATATCATGGCTCTCAAGAACTCTACACTTTTAAGTTCAACCAATTTTCTCTGCATTTTTGGGATAGCACGGAATAGTTTTTCCAGGAAGACACTGCGCAGATGGAGGACATCTTGAGACGCCTGGAACTCAATCAGCTCATGCTCCGGGCTTTCCACAGCTACTTGGGGTAAAGGGCCGTGGCGGCGCCTGGCATGCAACTCATACTTCCTTTTTTTTTTTTTTGTTGACTTGAGATGATCGGAAAAATCCATATTCTTGATCGATTTCGTTTTATTATTTAAAAATAGGTAGGGAGTGCAGCATAATTGAAAAATGGATATTCACTGGATCACCTTTTGAATTATGGTGATAGGATTATTTTTTTGTAAGGCCAGGGTCGCATGGGAGCTAGCTTAAGACGCAGTTTACATTTGAATAAATCCATGGATATCAAATTATTCATGATGAGCGCATCAATGGCTTGTCCGCTGAACTCCAAGATCCCAGGTAGGTAGGTAGGTAGTATTACACGGCACGGTCCCACTTAGGAACGCCGGTTCCCAGGGAGTATCTAAGTGTACATGCGCCTAAGTACACCATTGTCCCTGGACTTCTCCATAGTACCAGAGACGAGCTCACGGACACGCCATGCCGCCGCGGTAGATCTAAGGAACTATAAAGAAGCAAAAAATACATTAGCAGAGAATACGTGGGACCAATTATTTTTATCAGGTGTTGTTCGTGCGTAATACAGGAAGTGAGTAGAATATCTGGAGGACATCATGAGCAAATTTAGCTACGAGCGCAATCGTGGGTCTAGAATAAATTATGGCTTTTAGAAAGTTCGTCTCGGAGTCTCTCTCTAAGACGCGCTGTAACTCTGGTGTTTTTGCGAACAGTTTTTCCAGAAATATTTTGCGGAGTTCAACAAGAGCATCTAGTGACGCACATGTGACTAATGCATGTTCTGGAGTTTCAACTGCTGTCTTGCAGAGTCTACAAAGCCTATTCTCCCGATTCACTGGCTGATGCGCATGATCCGTATAGCGCAAAACTTCAACGGCTAATTGGTGAGTTGATAGCATTATCGAGGTTAAAGCCTCTCGATGTGCCTGAGTTTTCACCATAGTTAAATAATGCCGCATAGTGGATGTTTTATGCGCCGGAGGTTCGTCCTTCCGTGGTTCCAATCTTCCGCGAAGCAGATACAACTTCTCTGAAGAGTCAACCGTTTCTTGAAGCCATTCAAGCATTAAATTGTCCACCAGTTTGGCATAATTCTGGACTTCTTGAATTGAAGTCGTGACGTTCAGAACCAGCTCGGGGCAATTGAATGGCAATCTTGCAGCTGCGGTGATTAATTCCGAGGCCCAGCATTTCTTGACGCCTTTTGCAGACAGCTCTAAGGAGCTATTTAAAGCAGCGCGGGCGTAGTGGCTGTTATCGAGTCCAAGGAAATATACGAGATGCTGCAGGATTAATTGGAAACGACGAACTCTAATTGGTGTTATCCCAGTCTCTGTGAATAAGGGCGCGACCATTGAGCGTGAGTGTAGATTCAGCATGTGTCGAATGAATCTGATTTGAACCTTCGTGAGCTGCTGGACATGGACGTCTTCGCTATCTGGCGTGACTTCGCAAGCGTGGGTGAGGTGGCAGTCGATTCGAGCCATGTAGAGCTCTTTAAGCTCTTTGGGGGTAAGCCTGCCCGTCATGTCCTCGATACCCATGATGCGATGCCCGCAGTAGCGAGCAGTGCGCGCTTTGGCCTTGTAATGTGCGGCTAGGATATTCTGTGTATCTGTCCGGAATAGAACCCCAACATATTTCTCCTCCGTTACGATATTGAGCTGCGTAGCTCCGAGCGTGAAGACGGGGAGCACTTCAGTAGGTGGCGACGATCTCCCATATTTAAATATCAAGATTATTGTCTTGATCATATTGATGAGAATGAAGTTTTGTGCGCACCACTCTTGAAGAGTGTTGAGTTTTCCTTGAAGACCACGTACGGAGAGAGATACCAGTAGCATATCATCCGCTTGTGCAAGCAAGGAAATACGGACAGCCGCCAGAAAAATATCATCCTTGTCCGGCATCATTTTCAGATCGGCCAAAAAGAGATTCCAGAGAATTGGAGACGCAGGGTCTCCTGTAAGGAGACCAATGAGCGCCTTGAGCTCCTCAGATTCCATATCTCCGTGGCGCACGTAGTATTCCATTCGTTTGTACAGCATGCGAAGCCAGTCGAAAATTGCACCGCCCATTCCCATTTGGAACAATTTCAACCACAGTGTTGGTTGGTCCGTGGAGGGGAACGCGTTGGAGGCATCAATGGCAGCCACATAGAGGTTCATTTTGTGTGCTCTGGCCCAATCTCTCAGGCAACGTAGAATGAACGGATTGTTATTTGTGCGGTATCCCGGTCTAAATCCGTTTTGCCAGTCGGGAATAAGACCTCTTGCCGCGGCCCAGTCGTGTATCCTCCAGTGAATGAGCATCGTCAAGGCCTTCAAGAAACAGCTTTCGAGTGCTATAAGTCTGTAGCTGTCTGGGTTATCCTGAGGCTTGGTCCTTTTTAATAAGCCGATCAGTGCTGAAATGAACCAGACAGTGGGGCCGTCTTTTCTCGCGACACACTCGTTGCATAAATAGGCTAGATCCTCGTTTGGAATTTCCATGAGTTCCAGATACGATGTAGCATCTTCCCCTGCGGCGCTATCTAAGGAGTGTTTGCGCAGATGGTCTTTTAGCCGCCCCATGTCTTCAACAGTCCATTTGTGGCTGAAGAAACCCTCCGGCGTTTTATCCTCGGTGTTCTCGGGCATCAGGCCCGCCAGGATTTTGTTTATCTTGTGCTGCGTGGAGTCAAATTGAGGAGGAAGGACTTCTGGGGGATTCAGTCTTTTTTCGAAAACACCTTTAAGACTGGCTGCCGTTACGGAGATTGGTGCAGGTTTAGGATCTGCGAGGCGTTTGATTTCTTTCCAGAATATGGCCCGAGTTGGTGCGTCTACCACATTTCTACGGTTCATCTCTTTCATCGTTGCCAGTTTAATTCGGCCCCTATGCGGGAGTGGAAAGGCCTCACGAGAAGGTTTAGTTGTGGCTTTTTCTGTCCCGCAGTTATTCGGTAGATCAGTGAACACCTTCGGAGTGTCTAAGTGCTGATCAGGGGGCGGTAGAATCAAGTTCCTGTTCTGAAATTCACTGCCTGGCTCGTGTGCGCGGGGTAAGTCACACGCATCACGAGCTCCGTTAATAGCTCCTAGTAGATGACCATTTACAATCTTGGGTTGCTTTATATGGCACAGATGAAGAGGTGCAGTGCGCGATTTAATTAGGCTAAAAATGCGCTTTAACAGATCGCCGTTTGGGCACCGCCAGCCACAAGCCTCGTTGCGCGCAGCATAGTGGGCTATCGATCGAATCACGTACTCCGAACGCGTAGAGATTTCCAGTGATTTAAAATTTGGTGCGCTTCGCAAAGCCAGAATCACGGAAATGATTTCTGCACGAGGGCTTGTTTGAGCACCCCAAACTCTTGCAGTTCTATTAAGACGACTATCTGGGCCCCAGTATGTCGCGGCTCCCGCGGAAGCGGTTATTTTTCCCGCATTGATGCAGGAACCATGAGTCGTCACTTTAATCGGGGTTGAGGTAGTAAGCACCGGTCCGTATAGTGCCAGTAATTTCTTGGCCTCATTTTTTCCCGCAGCAATCGTGTCGATGAGAAGTCTGTCGAGTTCTGTGTTGTCTGGTAATGATACCTCTGTCTTGCGTTTTTTTCTAGGGCTTGCGTTGAGCATTAAATGTTGCTCGCCAATATCAATCTCGATCTTGAGTGAAATTGCAGCGTGATCATAGCCTTCAACCTGATCGGCCACCGCGAAAGATTTGACGCTTGAGAACAGTTCACGGGAGCATGCTGCGTAGTCGATGACAGTTCTACGGCTTCCCTGAAATGAGGTATATTTACCACTGTCCGGGCCGAAGCAGGTTGCTCCGCTGATGAAGACAATATCGTAATCATTGAACACTGAGCATAGCCATCGGCCACGTTGAGACGGATTTCCTGTGTCCATTGATATCCGAGGCGGATCCAGTATATTCGCCAGTAGTGCGGCAACTCGAGCGTTTAGATCCCCGAGCACCAGGACAAGAAAACGAGCAGCATAAGCGAGTGCAAGCGAGGCAGCGAGAGCTTCACAGGGGTCTTTTTCCAGAACACCAGCCCACGGGGAGGAGTCAGGAAGCAAGTAGACATTGTAGATGAGAAGATTGTTCAGCTGAAGCACCATGAAGTCGGGTCCAGACAAGTCCTGCCGATATTTTATTTGAAAGCTGGAGCGGTAGACAGCTGCAACACCGCCCCATGATTTGTCAAAGGATAATTTGGGCCTTCGAGTTCTGGATAGTATTGAGTAGCCTGTTGGAAGCTCCACTGTATCATGTTGTTGAGGTCGAAGGTGGGTTTCAGAGAATAAATTAATATCAAAAATTTCCAGATCTTTACGAAATTCGGGGCAGCTCATGTGTAAAGGAAAGGCGCCACGTATATTCCAGCAATTAATTGTAATAATTTGCGTGGTATCTAAAGGGCGGGTAGAAGTGGAAACGGAGGTAGGAGTAGGGGTTGATGTCGTGGTCACTGAGGGCCAATTTTGAGTGTAAGGTATGAATGTAGGTAAGTGCGTGAAGTGCGTGGGAGTAATTAAATGGGGGAGCGATGGCGTCGAAGAGTGAATGGGTGAATTAGAAGAAACAAAAAGGGGAGCTGCCCCTACACATTTAAATGAGTCGCCGTAACATAAATGTACGTGCCGCGTTCTGCTTTGGCCCAGTCCGTGACAAGCCAGTCCGCCATGGCGGGTGTGTCAAAGGTGCAGATGGTGTATGCGCCGTCTTCTTCGACAGGGCGGGTGCGGATCCGGAGCGCGCTTAGGTCGTACACGCCCTTGAACACCGCCTTCAGGACATTCATCACGTCGTCTTTGACGTTGACGATGCGACCGCGCTCGCCACGTTCTTTGGTCCATGTGAGTGGACCAAAGATGACATCGCATTTGGGGTCCGTTTTGGGCGATGGGCGCGCGGCGCGCGGGGGAGCAGGGGCGGCAGCGTGCGCTGTGGCAGGGGGAACGGCAGGGGGAGCGGCAGGGGGGGCAGGGGGAGCGGCAGCAGCAGGCGGCGGACCCGGAGTGAAGTGCGGAGCGGCGAGAGCAGCCGGGGGGGTGGCAATAGGCGTGGGAGCAGCGGCAGGGACGGGCGGTGTGAACGTGTATGTGGGCGGGATGATCACCGCAGGCTGCACAGCCTCTTCGGCGCGGGGACGGACATTGCGGGCCGCGTCGGCAAGATCCTCCTCGCGTGCGTGCTTACCTGATGACGCGAGGAATTGCTGAAATAGCTCCGTGAAATCGGGAGCAGCGGGAGGCGCGGCGGCAACGGGAGGCGCGGCAGCTGCGTGCGCAGCGACCCTGTCGATGTTGGCGCGCATGCTGTCGACAGATGACTGTAGGGTCTCCACCGAAGCCGCGAGCTGAGCGATCTGCGTCGCCGCGGCGTTCTCGAGGGCCTGGATGCGAGTGCCGAGGTTGACGACGGCATCTGCGGCGGCGGCGAAGTTATCGCTGTGCTTGTTGCTGGCCAGAACTAGGCCCGCGACGGTGCCCTCTCCGTAGCGGAGGACGCGCTCCGAAATGTCGGTGATGTCTTGTTGGTCCAGAATATCGGTAGCGCGCGCGTGAAGATTGTCGGCAAATCCATCCAGCTGCGCGTTAAAGAGCCGGACCATTTCCTCTGACTGCAGCTTAAGTTCCCGGACTTTATCATCGGTTTTGGCGACCTGCGTGAGGGTGCTGTCGAGGTCGTCGCGGATCGCCTGATGGAAGGCGTGGGAGACTTTCTTTGGCACTTCCGTCTCGCCCGGGATGAAGCCTGCGGCATTGAATATGGGATGGATAGCGGCCTTGGAGGACTCGGGCGAGGGTGCAGGAGGAGGCGCCAGAGGGGCCTTGGCTTTCGCCTTTCCCTTCGATGTGCTGGATGGCGCCGGTGTCGATCCGTCAGGAGTATCGCTAAAGAGCTCGTTAAGGTGCAAGTCATCATCTGTCGAGGACGGCACTAGAGCGTGGGCACCATCATCCGCGGAAGCAGCTCCGAGAATAGACTGGCCCGTGATGTTTTCGGGAGGAGGAAGCAGAGAAGAGTGAGATGGGACTTGTTGGAGAGTAGGCATGGGCTGCAGAGGGGTTTTGGGGCCGCCGGGATCCATGTCTTGGAAGTAAAGAAAAGAGAGTGGGGGGGTCGCTTAAATTTTTAAAGTGGGAATCGGCGATTGCCGTTGCACGTGTGGCTGACGTGGAACTGTGAAGGTACTGCCACAGGTGATTGACACACGTCAAAAAATGGGTTAGGGTTATCAGTGGACTGTCGACGCTGACTGACGAGGCTGCAAGCTAGCTATTGGGCAAGAGGAGTATATACAGGAGATGTGTGGTACAAGAGTACACAGTGAGGGTAGTTCCGCTCGCCGGGCCAGGGCCACGCCGTGCGCAGAGCAGGACGCCAGATGCGGCGGCTTCGCAGTGGTCAGGTCAGGACGTCCGTTTTTTTCTTCCCTCCGATTCCTCAAAGCTGGGATTCCAGTCGGCGCAGTTCCTCTCGACCCAGCAACGCCTTTATAAGCTGAAGTGGGGGGGATAAAGGCCGTAGCAAGAATTCGCCAATTTGATGATCGTGCAGCTGGAGTCCAGGAATTTCTGGCATACGCAACTCCGACAGCATCGCTTATTTCACTGCTTATATTGCAACTCACAGTGGAACCAAAAGTCGATGAATTTTACATTTCACCCAGTTTTTGAGCGAAAAGCAGTTTCACGTATATCGTGAATCTAAAATAAATTTTCTGAGGCAGTACGAGAAAACTGATTTCACCTTGAAATGGATGAAATATATTTTCATGGTGCCCATCCCGCAACTGGAGCACGCTACATAACTCTGTTGACCCGTACCAAATGGGCATCCAGTTGTTCATGGTCTATATATGTCATTTTCAACTTAGATTTTCAATATGTTTTCACCTGTTCAATAGTCGCGAACTAATTATACATGTTTTCTAGAAATGGGTGTAATGTGGGGAGTGTCCTAGGGTACAAATTTCTTTTATTTTCTTCAGGTTTTTTGCTGGTGAATTCCGCTGATTCTCGGGGAGAAATTCACAGTCAGAAGTAGTGAAATATGACTGTGAAATGCCCAGTTTTGTACATGAAAATTTCCACCTCATTATCTCTGTGAAATTCGCCTTTTAAATCCGAAATTCAAAGTTTTTTGGTGCAAAAATCTCTCGCTTTGGACGTGAAAATACCCGTGAATTTCACGGGATCTGGGTTCCACAGTGACCGTTCAAGAAATCAGCCAGTAATGTGTGCAACATTCCGTCTTATTCACGAGATGAGAGGAAGGAAGGGAGAGGAACGATTAGATTGACAGAAAGGAGATAACAGATGATCGAGATTTGAAAAACAGGAGTAGGGCTGTGCGCTGTCCCGTCGACGGGCACGGCCGTCGTTTCGACGATTAGGCGATGGGCAAACCCGTCCCGTCGTCGAGGTTCAAAGTCTTGTAGGAAAACATTTTTCTTTTTGCGATGTTGTCGTAGTCGCTCGCAGCTCCGCACAAGCGTCAGGGGACCTGTTGAGTATTGCTTCGGGAAAATACTTGCTTTACAACTTGATATTGTTAGTTTTCTCATGCCGTATGGATGAAAATGCTCGACGGAGACATTAGTGGTCGCTTGGGCACTTGTCTGTTTAGAGAAGGTGTTGAAGGCGTTCAAAACGCTTTGATGCGAAAGGTACGCGCAGAGGAAGGTGATATGCGAGCTGATTGCCGCCGTTAATTGTCGGCCAACCCTACTTCGAGCACCGTTTTCCTGGCTACCCTCACCATAATATATGATTCATCTCACTTCAAATAAACTTGCGTGGCTATTCTCATGCTTTTGAGCCGATAAACCTCCCATGTCATGACTTAAACTGTATGCACCCGGAGTGCCGTCCCGTTGCCGTCACGGCCGTCGCCCTCTCAGACCGTCCCGTTGTCGTCCCGTCGAAAAATATTTCTGGGGCCCACGGAACGGGTCGGCTACCCGTCGCACGGAACCCGTCGAACCGGCGCGACGGGCACGGCGCACAGCCCTAAGTTACAGGAGGGCGCGCGAGGTCGGCCTCAAGTCCGCCGTAGATTGGAGTTGGATGAGGAAGCCAGCGAAAGGAATCTTTAGATTCCAGTCAGTGTGGAAGGAGAGCATATGCGAAGAGGAAAGACAAAGCATTCCGAAAATTGATTCCTAGGATCAGGGGAACAATATGCGCAAACATAGACAAAGTGAATGAAATTAACACGTGTCAATGCATCCCCTAACTTTAACCAAAGGCCGATTCAGCCGTAGTTTTGAGAGACAGCACATCTGAATTTGGCGAAATATGTTCTCAAGTTCCAAGCTTGTTTAATTTAGTCCGTGTCACGCTCGTAATATTGTTCAACGATCTGTAAGCCGCAAGCGAGAGATCTGGGTACAGCAGCGTTCAAGAGAAATCGGGGAAAGTCCGATTAGAACAAGCGGTAGACGGTCATAAAAAATACACGCGGATGAGCGCTCAGTTGCGCAGGAGGACCCCGATAGACTCGGAGGACAGGCTATAGCATGATTAGGGTGGTTTTTTCAAGGTTTCTTTCTTTAAAAGAATATATGCAGGGAGAAGGACATATCAACCAGACAAAAAGGTCTGGATACTTTTTGTTGAACGTGGTTGGAGCGCTTCTCCTCAGGTATGGTGCTGGAGATATATACGGAACCAACTAATATCACCCTCTTCTGCCACACAGAACCAAATTATCGCACCCTCTTCTGCCAAACAATGCCATACACCGCGTTGGGCCAGGTCATCTGGATTCACTTTAAATTTAATCTGTGTGTCGTCAGGGGGACAGGTGAGGGCATGATTACGGCAGTGTCATTTTATCGACCACGAAAAAAAAAACATCCATATGTATACTATTGTGGATGGATTCGGTGATATGCTCTCACCGTATCGCATCCAAGGTTAGAGGACAAAAACAAGTTGTAAAATGTAGTAGTTACCCAAGTAGATAGGAAGTGAGGTGGGTGGAAGCTGTCGCGCACAAGGGGCGCTCCCGTCAAAAAAATATAGAGCATGCCGAGATTGAGCAGAACGCGGCAGGCAACGCCAAGAGCGAAATTCGGCGGGATCCGAAGACCGCTGATGTCCGGGCAGGCAATGACAAAAAAAAATTTTGTTCTGTTTAAGGGGGTTATGGTTTTTCACCGAGTAGGTGGGCATTTTCCCCCGAGTACCTAAACAAGTGCAACTCCCCAGCCACTATTTTCAATAGGGTTTTTCCTATTGAATTTAGTGGCAGTGACTAAATTGACTTCACACAGCCACTATCAAGTCCCGGTCTCAAGTGTTTTTTAGGTCCCCTCAGATTTGAAAGGGACAATAACATCTGTAAACAGAAGTACTTGTAATTAAGGAAAATCTGCAGACCTGTTCGTGGCGTGGTACTTTTGGATTTGCACGATCAACATACTGCAGCTTCTCCAAGGATAGTTGATGTGTAGACAACAAAATGGAAGTCAGCGACTCCCTGTGAGATTGTGTCTTCACCATTAATAGATAGTGCCTCAGATAGCGCGTTTTTTTGTGCGGCAGGTTTGTCCTTTTGAGGCTCCTTACGCCCGTGCAGTAGAGATAGTTTGTCCGATGAATCCACCTCGCGCTGCAACCATTTTAAAGCCCTGTCCTCGATCGAAATAAACATTTATATCACAAGTGGCGTGTGTACTGTATTAATCTGGGTGCACCACCGAACCTGCAGAACAAGTGTGCATATGTCGGAAATTTGTAATTTCGCTTATAAGGTTCCGTAAGGCCCAATAAGGGCATAATAGCTGTGCCCCTTATGAAAGGATTATCGGAATAAAGATATCCGTATAAGATGTTTTTTCCTCCCCAGGATCGTAGCTATTGGGACTTTTTGGTATGCAAAATTGAAGTTTCTATCTATGACACTATTCTGGATGTGGGATATTAGCGGTTTGTGGCTTGGACGCAACACAGGCTTGCAATCAAGTTTTGGGTGCGTGGATTTAAGGCGCTTCTGCGTTGCTGAGCTTATTATAAGCGGTTGACAAGGCCTCGTAATAGAAGGCCGCTTATAAGACTAAAGATAAATTTCCGACATAAGGTACAACATCGACTCGCCAACGATGGACTCGGATGAAAAGAACAGTGTGCAAACGATAATAATGAAAGCAAAGGCGTATCCGAACATGCGCGTGCATTATGTCGCGGTGCCAACACCGTCCGTTGTCTGTCGGGCAGGGATCCCATCGCTGTTGTGGCCGAATTGAATGATGACATAACCTCCTGCCTAGACGCGCTATCAGGGCCGTGGGCCCGCAAAGCGGCCCTCGCGCGGACCGGCCAGCACACCACAGCGAAGTCCGGGAGGAACTTTCCCCATCCTTCACGAAATATTCATCAGCATGGGGACACGCACGGACATACGGCCCTACATACCTGCGGTTTCGTCGTTGTTCTCGCTCGCAGACATCGCCGAGGCATGCGCAAAGGAGACTGTGGCGGCAGATGCGGCATTTGTTGCGGTGAGCGCGAGGAAGAGCTGGGGGGCGAGGTTCATGGTGGTGCAAAGAGATGTCAGGGTACCTTGGGACCGGGTACGCTCAGTCACATTCCAACGCGACCATATCTCTGTATTAGCCTAAAAATACCACTTTCGGGCAGTTAGGGCGAGGGCAAGCGCGGCTCGCCCTAACTGCAGGTATAAACTTAGGTTAGTGTTTGGGTCAGAGGTTAGGGGTTCGGGGTTTGGGCTAGAGATTTGGGTTATATGCTTCGTGTTAGGGTTAATGTATGCTTGGGGGGTCAGGGCATTACAGGTTGGCACACTAAAGCCTCATTCTGCAAATGAAGAAAAAACTGATGTGAGTTCCTCTGTTTTTAATGAGCAAGCGAGGCACATTACCTAAAGGGGAATTAAATGTGCCTCACATCAAATTGATGTGTGTGGGCCATCTTGTATATTAACCGTTCTTTAAGCAAATCTTCGGCGATTCTTTACACCTGTTTGGTTTTATCTCCATTGAGATTATCCCCTTCTCCCCTTCTCCTTCTTCCTGCTCTTTTCTCAACATCAAATGGCGAATGTGCAGACTCAATAAGCTCCAACCCCACTGCCTCTGCATGCCTCGAGGCTGCATTGATTCCTATAAAGTCAGTTTTTTCCCACTGGACCCGTCATTGCCGCGGCGCCGTAGCCTCGAGCAACTGATTAGTCATCGCAGGCTGTACAAATTAGGCCAGTGAAGGTAAGGACGCAAGGCGCGTGAGTCCACAGCTCTGTAAGAAATCCTCAGACGACACTTTGGCCGCAGTAGTGATGCTGCGGCCACGTATGCTTTTGAAACGTATAAAAGACATGCCTCCCAAACTTATTTCTGCGTCGCCTGTCCACTCTTGCTTATAATTACCGTGTCCCTGCTCTGATTTCTCAAATGCACCAATGTCCTGTTCTACCCCTCGTGTTGCATGCAAGACCAGCCCAATTTCGCATAGCTGTCCAACTGCGACCACGCACCAGGAATTATTCAACTGCAAAATTCTATCCCTCAACCAGTAATTCTCTGGTCCACAAATGAACGGTTTTGGTTCTTTCTGGGATCACTTGCTATTCGGAACTACGGGTTGCAAACCGGACCGATCTCATAATTGCTGCCACTTTCTACTATCTGGAACTATGACTCTTGGATCCAAAATATCGTTCATGAATCAGCCTTTGAACCACTTCCCTTTGCTTTGCTTTACATTTTGCTGTAATTATATATTTGATTTGAATGTGACAATGATATCAGACTTTTCCCCCAGTTGCCAGAGCGAAGCGGAGACCCATCTTGTCCTCATTTGAGTCACTCAACGCTCGGCAACTCGGCATCTGAAGTGTGGGAACATTGATTTGACATCGGCCATTGCCCACCACCACTTTCATCATGCCGCACGTCTGTCATCCGGCGCCCTCAATGCAAACTACCGCCTCCCAATGCAAGAGGGTATCTCTGCTTCACGAAACACGCCGTCCCACCGGCCGACGCCGACGCATTTTCCCACGAAAGGCACCATCTCCCACGCGCCTTTCGTACCCCACCCTCAATCGAACTGCCTGCTTCCAATCAAACCCGCCTGGCGTTTCCGCGTTTCCTTTCCCCACAGGCGCCATCACGGCGCCATCTCGCACGCGCAGGCGCCCGCCCTCCGTCCCAGGCCCCCATCCAAACCGCCCGGCAGCCCGCTTCCCTTTGACAAAAGGCGCCGCCTCCCGTTCACGCTCCTGTTCCCGTCTTCACACCTACTCGGCTACCCATCTCCAGAAGTACGCCATCATCCGCCTTTACAGCTTCCCTGTGCGCCACCCTTCCGTCATAACTGTACCACCCAATGAACACACCAGCTGGGGCCCTAATTCCAGAAAGCGTCCAGCTGCGACTGTAGAAGAATTGGAAGATGAGGATTCGCAGTGGTACCAGTCCTTTCCCGAGGACCGCTGTGCCGGCGCAATTTTTGAAAAGTATCAGACACATTTTCAGACAATGCGCAAGGAGCAGGCGAAGCAGGGACACGCACCATGAGAGCCTTTTGAAATCCAAGACGAGTGGGAGCTTGCGCGCTGGCTAATGACTTCCAGGCTCAATCAGAAAGAGACCGATGAATATTGGCAGCTCAAGAAAGTGCGTACCATCTTCAGAATCAAGGGTTTGGAGCGCTGCAAACTGTACCTTAAGGTCCGCGAAGGAATTAATCCCTCATTCCATAACAATCGGGCGTTTCTGAAACCCATCGACGCATTGCCCGAGGGTCCGAAATGGACGTGCCGTCCATTCAAACTCGCCGGTGATGAAGTAGATGCAGATTGTGAAGCAAAGACAGAGATCGTTGAGATGTGGTTCAGGGATCCGGCGGATCGTGTGCGAGAGTTGGTGGGAAACCTGGCGTTCAAGAAACTGCTATGAGCGGTACCACATATTCAAGACTTTCGTGGACAACAATTGCAGTGACCCAAGGGGGCGCCGGCATTCGAAAAAAAGACCTTAGGCCGATTTTTCTTTTCGCGCCTTGTCTCCGGACTAACTACGTGACCGTGGGAAACGTACCATATATAGTAATTTCCCCTATGTTTAGTCGCTGGAGTAACAAAAAACAAGTGCAGACTGAGCCAGAGATCCACTGGGTGGCAAAAACAGGCATATGTATGTGTATAGAAGGACAGAGAGTTTATCTATAATAGCAACGTAGACAAGGCGCGGGCGGTGGGACTCCGGACGAGACCGGCACAGGAGACGATAGCAGATACGTAGGCATGGCTGGGGAGCTTGGATGAGAGTGACAAACCGCCGTTGAATCCGAAGCTGGGACTTGATCTGCAGAAGGAGGCTAAGGTGCTCGAGTCGTTGGGACAGGGAGGAGTATCTGCTGTTTAATCCAGCTTAATCGATCGCCACAAACTATGATGGCCTACTATATCCCGTATATTAAGGAGATCCCTCGTATCACTAGGCATCTGCCGCTTCGCGCAGCCTAAGACCTTGCTTGATGTGCATTGATAAAGGCTTGGAAGAATTGTTCCCAGCACGCGGCACCGGTATTATTAAACGATGTACAAGGTGTCATTTAATAGGGTGTTTCAGATATTAGGATTTCGGCGCAACTTGGGACGCAACTTGATGCCCAACTTGGTCCCAACTTCAGTCGCATCATTTCTCCGGGAGTCACCGGCAATGACAATGGTGGATGGAAATCGGATAAGCGAAGTTGGGCATGAAGTTGCATGTCAAATCATGGTCCCGACCGTCATTTGACACGCAACTTCGAAGTTGGGCAGTTTTGAGTTGCAACTTCAAAATAAGTTGGGCACCAAGTTGCGTCCCGAGTTGTGTCCCAAGTTGTGATATCTGAAACACCCTATTCTACAGGTCACATCTTCACGACTCGCAAAGTTCTAGCTATCGCCCGGTAATCGTGTGAGTAAGACTCAGCCACATGTTTGCCATACGCCGAAAGGTACACATGCCAGCCAATTTTCATTTGGAAAGCTGTAGCGGTAAAAGCATACCACGCGTCGAGATCGCAGAGGGGATGAGGGCGATGGTTATAACGCACATTTCGACAGAGAGCAATCTAGCAAACAAGATATGCCTTCGCTTCGCTCCGGCGGAAGCGCAGACACTGCCACCTGTTAGAAGGCAACCAATCGCTCGAAAGTTTACTTCGAGCCCATGAAATTTCAGGGGTCCAGGCAGATATCTGGTGGTTGGCATTGTGCAGTGGAATGATTTCAAAATATATTAATTGACTCGTTGACGCAAGTTATTTATACCCAAGGATCTATGATAAACGAAGTCATTGTCTGATACGAAACCCCTCCTCTTTCATCGGAACAATGGGAGAAAGAGTGATTCGAACATCAGGAACCTAAGTGCGAGAAAACATACATCATGCCGGCCCTCATTGTTGTTGAGTTTGGACCGAACCGAACATGGACGCTAAGACGGACCTGCATACTGGTGCGTTGTCCACACGGAGGCCCCAATATAGTCACCGTATTGTAAGTACCCAGCGAGGGAATCGATATTCTGTCGACCGAAAATAATGAGGCGAGGAGAAGTCAATTGCTACCATGGATGAAGTTCATAGTGGGATGGAAATTAAGACAAAAGAGCCCATACTATAGTAGCGTGAAACATGCGAGATAACGCACAGATAGCAGGAGCCGTCCCTCTGAGGAAGGCACAACACTCAATTGAGATGTTGGTTGTGTCCGGGTGCGAGGGGACGCGCTCGAACCGAATGGGAGGTTGAAGCGGTGCCGCGGACACGTTGATGACCAGAACTTGATAAAAAATATGTCAGCGAGTAGACCGGAAGCGCGCCCTGGACGTGTTAGTTCCCACGGGTGAACACAACAATTCCGATCGAGTGATTGGGTCCCTTAAATGGACGTGTCGTGAACGCGAGGCTGGGTCAGCAGTGTTGAAAACATACCACATTGAAAAAAACTCTCCAGTGCGTGACGTGCTGCACGTGCACATGCCTATGAGTCAAAAGGCGTAGTAGTTAACTCACCATTCTGCCGGACAACTTGTCAGAAATGCATATCCACATGTAGCAATGATCTGACATACCCTAGTGTACATCTGGAAGTTGATGCTGGGATCGCGTTAGGTCGGCATACGGGATAAAATCAGTATAGTCACCTGCTTCCTCCACTTGAATGACGAAAATAAATTTAATGACGGAACCTCAACCGATGACGGAGCGGCTTACCCAGAATGTTGGCACATCTGAGGGTTTGCAATTCAGCCTCGATGATTATCCCGAGAAACACGCTTCAACTCACGAAAAAATACTCTTCCTGCCACGCATATGGGAAGACATCATGGTGCCGGTGTAGAACGTTGCCTTGTCGTCGCTTGATTCATTGGTTAAAATTATGCAGATCGGGACAATGAAGCGCTTACATTCCATCACGCTGCATGTTCCTGATGAAGATACCGGGCCTGCGGACTATGAATGGGCCGAATCGAACGTCGGGAATCAACGCTTACCTGTAGACCTGAGATTTGCGGTCGCAATTTCATAGAGTTGAGGGAACGTACCCAAGGGTCGTTCCTGTTGTTGGCGCCACCTGAATAATACCATGCGTCAAGTTGAGTCTGGATGAGGTAGAAACCGAGCCTCACCTTCGATCAATATGACCTTGAGGTTTGGGTCGGCATAAGCCAGACGCCCGGCGACGACACACCCTAGTGGAGACGCGTTACACCACAGTCAGATCGAACGCAGGTGAAGGGAAAAAGCGAAATTTACAAATGCGCTCGCAGAAATTTTAGAGCTTCAACGAATGTGAGACTGAGCTATTCAGAGTCGATTAAATTCGGAATAGTGGAATACGGGAAGAACATGCCTCGGTGTGGTCAGAGTGCTTCGTCAAACGAAGTAAAAGTAGTGAGAACATATCAGCACGCTAGCGGAGTTGATGAAATCCGAGACAAACAGTCGCTTGGCTTTGAGAGAAGTGGACACGCTGATGACCAGGAAAGTTGTGCTTACCGTCATGTGTGGCGATATGATTAACTCGAACACTTATTCGTCGAACACCGACTGTCGAGACTGCAATAAATTCATTGAATCGAATGTTGAAAGAACAGAGGAAGCAAAACTCGCCTGCGGCAGTGTAACTATCTTAGGAATAATCCTTGAGTGCAAAGACGCACCGGAGCGTACCTGTCCTGGGTTAGTGGGAGTGTCTGTGGACTCGGAGGCAGCTGTAGGAGGGAAAGGACGGCCAACGGGAACGACAGGGTTCAGTGCGGGGAGAGAGATGATAAGAGAAAGAAAGAAAGAGGCGACGAAAAATGAGGGTCCTTCTTGAATGGCAGTTGAGCGGCTGATCGGCGAGGTCGAAAATAACATAGTGAAGCGTCCAGCTGCCTGGACCGAAGCTAATTTCTGATGCACAGGTTAGCCGGCAAACACCGAGAGTAAATTTGGGAATCGGACGCGTGTACGGGGAGAGCCGCCAGAGAGTGGGAAAAATGGAAGAATACAAACAGGTGCATACTGATACGAGGGATCTGCTTAATATAGGAGGTATACGACGAGTAATAATTGGGGGAAAGAAAGCGCAATGTTATTGAACGCGCTTGACGTTTGACCGGGCCTTGACCATTCAACCGCAAGCCGGGGGATTGGCGGCACGTAATATGATGCAGTTCACTGAGCCTAATCATTATCAGGCCTCATTGGCTCAGAATGGAGCGGCACGGAGCTAGCCGGAGCCTGATGGCTATCGAGCTAACAAACTCAGAGTTCGGAGCCAGGGCGGGGAACGTGGTCCGGAAAGCAAGCCCAAATATAGGGTGAATCAGATGGGCAAACAGGTGCATCGTGATACGAGGCATCTGCTTAATATACGAGATATGGGACGTGTGGTGTTGTGGAGAAGGTCGTTCTGGATCCGCGCGAACCGGCAGAGGGCTATCCTTTGAAAACCTCGCGCGCGAACGACGGCACTGTAGACGAAGCCCTGGCATTGGGTGGCATGCTGGCTAATTTCGTTGCAACTCCGCGTCCATCCTTCACCGAATATGTATGTTACTCAAATTTGTATTCAATAAGGGGATTGTGCTATCGCCGTGTTCACTCTGCCGTCTCGTTTTCTCTTCGGGTATTCGTTTCCCTTCCCGTTCCCTTGATCGCGCGCATGCGTACGCGTTCGTTCCCCGTTGGTTCCACATCTCACCAACATGTCACAGACCTTTTCTTTTTTTTCTGATCCCGTTCGCGGACGTTTACTTGGTCTGTTCGTTCATATTTGCCTCTTCTATCTTTCCCACCACATCTGTTCCTTTCTCCTTCGTTCCCGGCACGTGTACGTTCCGTTCCACTGCCCCTTTATTTTGTTCCCTGCCTTTCACTTTCCTCCCCTCCCCTACCGTGCATTGACCCCCCACGCACAGATACATACCCCTCTACCCCTCCTAATTGTCCTCGTAAATCCTCAGCCGCGGCCACGCAGTCTGTCCTGCACGTGCTGCTTCTGCCTAGGCCGTAAGCTGCTGGGGCCGCCCGCAGACTCGAGCAGCGAAACATCACTTTCGCCGGGCACCCGGACACACAGGAAGGCGGGGATTGGTGGAAACGTGGGTGGGCGCGAAAGGGGAGGTGGGTAACATCCTGAAGCCGGATTTTCTCTTAGGGCTTGTGTCCAGTTATTCCGCTCTGCCTCGTCTTCGCCGTGCTGTAAAATAATCATCAGGCTCCCGATCGCAGTCGGTTCTACGGGTCCTGTGCGACGGGTGGCCGACCCGTTCCGTCGAGGGTTCTAGATGAGAAAGTTCGTGGTACTCTGCATAACACAGGAGTGCCCGCAAATTTGTCTTTGAAGCTGGATTTTAACCGGATTCAACCCAATCTTCGACTCACCGAAGAACACGACAAAGATAAGGATACCCGCATACCTTCTAGCAGGGAATATCAAGATAAACTATTATACATTGGTCGAGACCGTCCCGTTGGCCATGACGGCCGTCCTGTCGCCCGTCCCGCCCCGTAGAGACTTTTCAATCCTCCACGACGGGACAGACTTACCCGTCGCCCACCCGTCGAAACGACGGCCGTGCCCGTCACGGGCACGGCGCACAGCCTTATACATCCGTTAAAATCCCTCATTTCGCACCACATTTATGTTCGGCAGGTCAAGCGCAGAAGCAAAATAGTCATCGGCTAATAGTATAGTATGTGTCTGGCAACCCTTGATCCAGTTTCCGACCTCGTGTAGCCCATTTATTTGGGTGGCGCCTCTTGAGGCCATTTACGCTGGTCAACAGTTTTGCTTAGGGCTCACTGTCAGGCGCTTATGCGGGATGGCCCCTATTCCTAGCGCGGGCTCCCTCATCAATTTGTATTTTGAACTTCCATGTCTTTATCCTGCAACATCCAGGCTGCCTATACTTTATCTGCGTCGTCTCAGAGTCTCGGGTCGTGGTTTCCAGCAGGTTACAGCATCTTAGGTCTGATCTCTGATGCCGAATTACAGAGCGGGAAATGAAAACGCCACCGTCAGATAGCTGTACCACGGGATTAAAGCGAAACCTTGGCATTTTGGGGGTTTGGTTCCTAATTAGCAGGACAATGAGGCCGACGCATGCAGGCATGATGTTGTACAACACCCCACCAGCGTGAGGTTTTCCGACGTTGGTGTCTGGAGAAGTCAGTCTAGTTACACGGAGCTTCGAGTAGTGGGGCAGTCGCCTTTCCGCCGCACCTTGTCCTGTGTTTGATGGAACTGCTGAGAGCGGCGACACCTGGCATGCACGTTGTATTAATATTTGCCTTCGATGTGGCCGATACTTATATTTGATGCGGCTGAAATGGTAATCCGGTATCGGTTGTCCCATGCCTTTACAGCACCTTGCAGCCACGCTGATGCCGCATGGCTGTCTGGGATATAGTAAGATTGGCTTCCTAGCCTCCAAGCTTCTTCCCCTCACAATCATGTCTGAGTTGAGAACAGTGTGAGTATCCTGGACCCCCTCTTGAGACTTTTGATTCAATTAATGTCCTTGAATTAGCATTCAACTTCACAGTAAACACTTGCTCATTTTGATTCTGCCAAACCATGCTTAGTCCTTTCTGACAGGTATTCGTGTCACGTCCTTGACTAACTCCCACGATGATCTTCCGGGTGACATGAAAATGTTTGCCCAGCTCATCGTTCAGGATAATATTTTCCTGCAAACCCTGCCGGTGGCATCGGAACAGGATCAGACAAGTTGGAAACTCGGTTTTGGGTGCAACATGTGCGTGTGTGATTGTTTTGCACGATAGAATTGACATTCACTGTAACTGTCGCCTCCTCTCACAGCCCACCCCATGTTCCTACTTTCTCGGTCACCATCTTGCGCCAGAGTGAAACTGAAGGAACACGACTTCTTGGATATGTTGAAATCAGATGGGGCGAAGTCCTTGGATCTGCAGACTCGAATAGATGTAGGTGCAGTGTCCTGTACTCTGAGTATGGTCACTCAATATTACAATGTAGCCTTCCGGCTTGAGCTCCATAAAGTGAATTCTGATGGCCCTTCGCTGAGATTCAATGCGGCTTTCTCAGTTACCGAGTTGCCATACCAAGAGATATCTAGTTTAGATCCTAGTGGTATAGCGGAAAATACAAGTGAGATTCTCTACAGATTGTCGGACTACTTCCTGAACTATATATGTACAGGTGCCTCTGTCCAGAGTCATGGCATCAGAAGTGAGCTGCAGAAGATGTATGAAGATTCCAAGAAACCCCAATTTTCGTTGGATTCTCTGCAGCTTTGGGTTATGCATGAGAGGATTCTACTCTGCTACCAAAGCAACGACAACAGGGCTCGGTGCCTCAATATACTCGGGGATATTGTTTTACGGTCTTACCAGGCATCTGGGCATGTGAATGACCTGAACCAGGCAGTCTGCGCATACAGTGATGCAGTGCGGGATGACCCAGGACCTGTCAGCTATCTTGCAGATCTTGGAGGGTCCTTGCGACGTCGCTTTGAGCGGTTTGGTAGCTTACTGGATATCAACCGATCCATTGTGATGCTCGAAGCTGCTGTTGAGCACACTTTACAGGGGAAGCCTTCGTGGCTGAATAACCTCGGAAATTCCCTCTTTAACCGCTTCGAGCGACTCGGTGATCTCGAGGATCTCAACCAGTCGGTAATGAGAATTGAAGCTGCCGCCGCTCTCACTTCAGATGGTCACCCAGACAAGCCTCTTCTGCTGAATAACCTGGGGAATTCGCTTATGAAGCGCTTCGAACGACTCGGTGATCTCGATGATGTCAACGAGTCAGTCTCGAGACTTGAAGCCGCTGTTGCTCTCACTCCGGATGGCCACCTGGACAAGCCTTCACGGCTGAATAACCTCGGGATTTCGCTCCTTGGTCGCTTCAAGCGACTCGGTGATCGCAATGATCTTAGCCAGTCTGTCTCAAGACTCGAAGCCGCTGTTGCTCTCACTCCGGATGGCCACCGGGGCAAGCCTTCATGGCTGAGTAACCTCGGGGCTTCACTCAACAGGCGCTTTAAGGAGGTTGGTGATCTCAATGATCTCAACAGGTCTGTCTCAAGACTTGAAGCCGCTGTCGCTCTCACTCCAGATGGCCACCCAAACAAGCCTACATGGGTGGGTAACCTCGGGAATTCACTCTTTGGCCGCTTCGAGCGACTCGGTGATCTCAATGATCTCAACCAGTCAGTAATGAGACTTGAAGCCGCTGTTGCTCTCACTCCGGATGGCCACCCAGAAAAGCCTTTATGGCTCAATAACCTCGGGAATTCATTCCTGGGCCGCTTCAAGCGACTCGGTGATCTCAATGATCTCAACCAGTCAGTAATGAGACTTGAAGCCGCTGTTTCTCTCACTCCAGTGGGCCACCCAGACAAGCCTTCACGGCTGAGTAACCTCGGGAATTCACTCCTTGGCTGCTTCGAGCGACTTGGTGATCTCAATGATCTCAACCAGGCGGTAATGAGATTTGAGGCTGCCACTACTCTCACTTCAGATGGCCACCGGGACAAGCCTTCTCTGCTGAATAACCTGGGGATGTCACTTCGGAAGCGCTTCGAAAGGGTCGGTGATCTCGATGATGTCAACCAGTCTGTCTCAAGACTTGAAGCTGCTGTGGCTCTCACTCCAGATGGCCACCCAGACAAGCCTTCACTGCTGAGTAACCTAGGGAATTCACTCTTTGGCCGCTTCGAGCGACTCGGTGATCTCAATGATCTCAACCAGTCAGTAATGAGACTTGAAGCTGCTGTTGCTCTCACTCCGGATGGCCACCCAGTCAAGCCCTCATGGCTCTGTAACCTTGGGAATTCACTGCACCAGCGATTTGAGCAGCTCCATGATCCTCAAGACTCTCAGAGGCTCCTACTTCACTATACTTCAGCTGCATGCTTAGCAACAGCCCCTGCTAGCATAAGATTTCTTGCAGCCATGCGGTGGGCAAAACATGCCCACATTCATGAACATTCATCTATACTCTGTGCATATACCACTGCCATTGAACTTCTGCCTGAATTGGCATGGCTGGGGCTGTCGATAACCGATCGGTATCATCTCCTCTCAGAGGCAGGCCAAGTTGTCAGAGATGCTGCCTCAGCTGCAATTTCAGTGCATGACTATGAGAAGGCTGTGGATTGGCTTGACCAGGGTCGTTCAGTTATCTGGGGTCAGCTTCTCAACCTACGCACACCAGTAGATGAACTGAGAGAGAACCATCCTGGCCTGGCTAATCAGCTTGTCTCTCTCTCCACCTCATTGGAAACCGCTGGCACCCGGAGCAATGCTGTTGCTGATGTTATCAAACCACACTTGCTTGACTCCATTGCACGGCAATCTCATGCTTTTGCTCTTGAACGAGATCATGTCCTCCAACAGATCAGAGAGCTGCCAGGATTTGAAAGGTTCCTCTTATCAAAGCCATTTTCTGAGCTTTCACATGCTGCGAAGATGGGCCCTGTTGCCATCTTGAACATCAGTACATATGGATGTGATGCTCTGATCCTCATGCCGGACCTTGAAGGAGTCCTCCATGTCCCACTGAGTGGCTTCACAATTCATGAGGCACAGGCCTTTGCCAAAGTTCTGGCATCAATTGTGGGAACTCCCGGAAGAAGTGAAAGGTTATTTGGATTTCAGGAAGGATATATGGCTCCCGATGCCATCTTTTCCCATATTCTCTCTGTGCTCTGGTTTAAAGTTGTTCACCCCATCCTCAATGCACTCACAATTACGGTAAGTTAATTTAATCAACACATTCAAATCCGATCCTAATGATTGTTATAGACTCCAGTGAGTCAAGATTTGGGACGGATCTGGTGGTGTCCAACGGGGCCATTGGCATTTCTTCCTATCCACGCAGCAGGAGTCTATGGGGAAAACCAAGCCTTTGGCTCAAAATTATCCGATTTCTTGATTTCCTCTTATACACCATCATTGACTGCCTTGATTGAAGGGTTTCGCCCACATACTGAATCCCAGGAAGAACTGCAACTCCTTGCTGTTACTCAACCCTCAGCTGTGGGACAGTCCTATCTCCCAGGGACTCATGATGAAATTAAACTGCATTCAGCAGCATGTTAAGGGGAAAAAAGTCCATCTTCAGTGGTTGGATGAAGAAATGGCAACAATATACGAGGTTCAGAAGGGCATGATGAATTCAAGATGGGTCCATTTTGCATGCCATGGTGTGCAGAGTGACTCTCCAACTGAAAGTGCCCTCCTCATTGCTGGAAGCTCACGGTTGACACTCTCAAACATTATTCGGCTCTCTCTCCCAAATGCTGACCTGGTATTCCTCTCTGCATGTCAAACTGCCACTGGTTCCCAAAAGCTCCAGGATGAGTCAGTTCATCTTACTGCTGGGATGTTACTAGCAGGATACCGAGGTGTCATTGGGACAATGTGGTCTATTGATGACAATGATGCCCCACAAGTTGCAGGAGATGTTTATGCCCATCTATTCGAGGCATCACCTCCTGATTCGACTAGGGCGGCTGAGGCTCTGCATCTCGCCGTTCAACGGCTTCGGGAGCAGCCTGGAGCAAAGAAAACATTTTTTCACTGGGTGCCCTTCATACATTTCGGGGTGTAACTGGGATATGGGTAGCTGTAAAGGTACTTTGGTGGTAGTGTGTGTTATGTAGGACGAGCTATGTTGATTTTTGCTTGTGGGCATGGGGTTTTGGTGGGGCGAACCGATTTGGGCGTGCCCATCAAAGGCTACGCCGCCCTGTAGGCTTGGCTCATCAACAGCAATTTCATTAATTAACCAGTGGCCAAGCCTTTAAATTGTGTCTCTGCACGTCTCGCACGACTCTATGATTTCTTCCCGTGAAGGCTAGAAGACTGGGGACAGGATTTCGGTAGGAATTAAACGCCTTGATGATAACTGAATATCGAAAGCCTCAAGTATTTCAAAAGCAGTGGTCCTCGAGGATATGAACCTTCCTCGGATGGCAGATCATCCAGCCCTGAAATGAATCAGTGACAAACGGACACAAATGAGTAATTGCCGTGCCTTACGCTAAACTAAGTGTGCATTCAAGAAATCATATGCAACAAGAATACCCACCTCACTGTTGCACATTTGGAGTGTTTGGGAAGATTCTTGTGTGCGTAGAAATCCTACCCTGCTTATATTCAAGGTTATGCATATATGACGACGAGCGAGCCGATAGCGGTTAGTGGCCAGAGAGTTTGAGAAGCAGGGCCACTATGTTGCAAGAACGTTTCGTCAAAGGACTCATCAGGTGGCTGTATCCCTATTTATACCGGATCAATGTTTTCCCATCACTTTCAGATTCAACAGTGTTGAATCGTACAAAGCAGACAACCGTGCCATTGTAACTTTCTCGGAATCCAGCAGTGGACTCAACAATAAATCACAAAGCCCCATTTTTCACAATGTCCCTTAAATATCCGGCGCTGGCATTACACCAGATTTACCCTGTGAGATCATTGTGGACAATTTTGGAAATGCCGCCGTCAATCAATATGCCAGATGATCCCGGACGGATCAGAAAGACAAGCGATATCGGAGACGGGTGCTAGGCTGGAGCAAGGCTCAACAACGTCGCTGGCAGGTACAATTTTGTCATTAATGGAGGACACTAACACATTTATAGCTCTGAATTTTTTTTCGAAATCTGAAGGAGTGCGGCGCCTGGACCGGGACCCATAGGGTCCCGGCAGCGCATGACTGAAGATTGAGAAAAAAGAACTCTAAATGGGTGCCGCTATTGATGCGTGGTATGTGTTCAAAGTGCTTCGATTGGTGGTATTCAATCGGTCACCCAGCCAAGGGGCCGCCAAGATAAGAAATTGCCACTTATACAAATCATGTGCCTGATGGCTCATCAATATATTCCAGTATATTCCTAACAGTATCTGGTTCCTCTCTGGAATTCACAGATACCGTGCATACATATGTAGGATGGATACTTCAGTCACCCTGTACAGAAAAAACAAGCGCAGCGGAGAAAAACATATTTTGGGCTATCCCAATAAGGGAGTTTGATGGCACGTGGAGGGGGGTCACCGAGTCCCCTGGGAAAAAAAAACCGACCCCAGGTAGATTTTTCGCGAATTGGCGGCCCCTTGCACCCAGCGCAGTCTAGATCATTTCAAAAAGAAAACCAGCCTCCATTGCACATCCCTGACTGCGATATCAAGGACCTTGAATTACAATATCCTGTTTTCGGATTCCAGAGGTTACACATAGGTCCCATGCCTCCACCAAATATGGGATATATCCAATATACCCTTCCAAAAGTAGACATACCCCGCAGTATGGCCAGAATTTGGCTGGGTCGCAGACTGCCGCTAAACCCCGCACAACACAGCCCGCCCCCACACCGAAAAACGATAACTTATCCCTCGCTCTCGCCAAAACGGGTCACCTCCCATCGATAGCCCATAAATCTTGGCTCAAGCGCACCAGTATTGACCCCTCCACCGTCCAATATCTCATCAAGTCCGAAAATCCCTCTGGTTCACCTTCCTTGGTGTAGAGCACAATGAAAAAAATTCCTAGGTTCAATATGTTTGCATAGAATTATAGCCCTCGTGATTGTGATCATACTGACCCCCGACATCACTTCTTTTGACCACGCCAAGCCCTGGCCACAGGCTCAGCAAATTAAAATCACCTTTTTGGGCTATTGGAGTTGAAACCACCGGACCATTCCGGTGACGTCAAGCAGTTTGGCACATCAAGTCTCGCTCGGCCTTTTGGGTCATTGCTCGCGGCTTTCTCGCAGTTGGCCACCTACCGGCCCGGTCCCTGCGACTGCGCCCCCTACATATCAATTGCGCCACCACACTGCGGCCTGCCCGGCCAACTGCCCATACGGCACCGCCACTGCACAACCGAACACATCAATCCCGCTGCCGAGACCGAATCACGATTCCAACTCAATTAATTGGCAAGTTCATCAACACGAAGTTGCACCGGCAGAATGGTCACCGATAATGCCGTGTGCCTATGTTTTTGAAACATATCAGAGTAGAACCCGTGCTGTAAAGTAAGGTTCAACTTACGATCGACTGATATGATTAGGCATGGCTGACACTCCATCACCTATTGAAATCTCATTCGAAATATGATTAGACGCTCCGTTGTTTCCACTGCTTCCAGAGCCGGTTTCGCTCTCTTTCCTTGGCTCCCAACATTCATCTCCGGTCACAATTGCAAGGTTCATCCAATTCAAAATCGTATTGGATAAGCTCGGTGCCTGTCATGCTATCATGCCGAGAAGGCAATAATCACTGATCAATTCTCGTCGGCATATGTATCCTGGCATATATATATCTACTTGCAAGAATGGTCTTATTGAAAATCCTGAGTAATAATCATCGCAATTTTCGAATTACTGTTTTCTGGCCTAGTCAGTTTGGATACTGGCAGTCTCAGATGTAGCATCGAGTGCAGCCGGAGGCGTGTGTCTGGGAGAATATTATACCATGCCCGGACTACAAGCCTCAGTTGAGGCAAATCGGTCAAGAACCCGATTTTAAACTTACTTTCTGTGAAATTCGCGTTTGCGGAGCGGTATGATCGTAGTGCGCTCTTTCGGAGGCGCGCAGCGGGGGTGCGTATGAGAAAGACTGGGCATGGCATAAGTGTTTTAGTAAAGGCAAACGGGTAAATGACTGAATTATTCGTGCATTTTTTCTAAAATTCAATTTTGGTGATACCGCACGTACGTAGCCGGCGCGGCTTGAGTGGGACCGGCGGTGTGGTAGGGTCGGACGGCCAACGTGTGGAAATACCTCGCATGAACGACTAGAAGACCTATCTATGGGCGTTGATATTTTCAACATTTTATTTCGTTTATATATCATAATCTATTAACGAACCACCTTACCCATATACCCCATTTTCACCTCTCATTTACATCTACTAACTATATTTTTATTCCCCATATTCTGCGCAGAATTCATTTCATCCGGGCCGGGCGCCTAACCGGCGTCTATCGGACTTAGTGTCCGTTCGATGGATTTGCGAGCTCTACCGGCGCAGCTCAAGGTCGGCTTTGCGCTCGGATTTTGAAGGCAAGCCCCGAAAGATTTACGGGAATCCATTTCCACATTTCTTTCGACATCTCTGAGCTGCGGGCTCGGACGTCTTGATTCTTAGAGGGATTTCTGGTTGGGTTTGCATTTTTATTTTTAAATAGATTTATCTACTGCTTCTTTGACAGGGGTTCAGGGGACAGGCTACTTCTGAAGCCCAGGGGTCGTAGGTCATACATACGAGGGTGTCGTGCGGGCCGACACCGGGACTGTTGGCGGGCAGTCCCCTTCGCTCCTATTGCCATCATTTGACCGAGCCATTGCATCTATTTGCATACCCTGGGTGGAGGGATTATTTGGTTGTAGGTTCCTCTGGCTTTTGCCTTGACATGGGCTTAGTTTACACAATTTTGATATGTAGTGCAGCCCCAGCGGCCTTCGAGAACGGCGCGCTGGGTGATTGATTATGTAAATTTGTTTGTAGCGTAAGCAGGGACCCCACCTTCTTGCTTGCTTTATACCAGCCACTCGGAGCTCTCGCATCCAGCTCAAGTCGTGTCCTCTCGTCGTCCAACTCGTCCCACTTTTTTTCGCAGGGGTATCGAAGCTCTATTCTCGTCCTCCTCGGCTGATCGGCTCAGCATCGCATCGTCAAACGCCGCTCATCAGGGTCTCGTCAGCCCCAACTTCGGGTGAGCTTCTCAACATGGTAGAATCATTTACAGCGCTGGCAGTCGGTCGTGTGGGCTTGCCTGACGCTGACAAGTTCAATTTCTGATCAAAGTAATCGAGAACTGCAGAAATTGCTGTCCTAATATTTTTGTCTTTGAAGGAGCTGTTGCTGAAGCGTTCTCAGACATTTTCAGACCCAAGTAGGGGTCACTGGAGCCTTTGGTCGACGTGAATCAAGGAAATTGATGTTGGCGTGGCAAGCCGACAAATTGGCGTGGGCTTTGATGGGCGTGAGCCGATCGGCTTGTCCCACCAAACGCCCACGCCCACGCCAAACAAGCCAATTGGCGCGGGGCCACGCCACTTTTGCAAGCCAAAAAGTGAAGTCTCCACCGTTGTGGGGAAAGTATATCAAATCCGGCAAGAGCTCTCACAGTGCTATCAATTTATGAATCGATGCTCAAAATCACCCCAATTTATTGCCCGGTTACCCAAGTTTGCGGATAGGTCTAGGGCGGGTTTGACTGCTTTTGCGGGGGTTCGAATTTATATTGCGGGAACCAACAATTCTCCCGCAAAAGATTGTAAAGAAACGGTCTATTTTTAGCGGAACCTATTCCCGCTACCGTTAGGTACGGGTTTCTATAGGGCGCCTGATTTTGCGCCATTCGCAGTAAACTGCATTTTTCGTCAGCAGTTTTTGCATAAGCACAAATTCTGCTTTGCGATTGGCTGGACGTACTGCGGCAAGGTGTCGGCTTGTCGCAGAGCGTCAGCTTGATTTAGTAAAGATTCTAGAAAGTTCGTGATGTGAAAAGTGTCTCTCCCAACATCTGCATCTTTGGCAATTTCGATGCCTGAGGAAGTCGTGTAGAGATTGTACTCAACTCCCAACCCCGAGCTTCTCCCCACACTTCCGATCTCAGGCTACAGCTTCGTCAGCACATCACTCAAGAAAGTTGAAGACCTCCAAGCCCGACTCGTTGTTCTAATGAAGCTCGCGACTATGGCAGCTCCCGCCGTTGAGCGAAAGCTTTCAACTCCTCCAGCTACTCCTGCTCAAGGCTTGCCTCAAACTTCAATATTCGGCTGACTTCTTCAAGATACACCTCAGTTTCACTTTGGATTCTGCCTCAACGCACTACTTTTGGGATTTTATGAACGCGTCAAACACGCCTGAGGCGTGTAGTGCTGCCCCAGAATTTTTGAATCGAGATTTCGAAGGCCGGGGAACAAGTCTGACGCACGAGGTAAGTCTGTCCGTTAACTTATATACCTTTGCTCACATTCTATCCTATGAACTCCTTTGGCCATCCCATGAACACGTAGGACGTGCCCGCGGTGCTGCGCGTCGACCTAGAAATTTTAAATCAAGATTTCGATGTCCGAGGAGCAAGGCCACCGCACTTGGTGAGTATTTGTCTATTATCATCGATACCTTTGCTTAGATTCTAACCTAGGCATCCGATAATTCCCTTGAGCTTCTTATGAACGCGTGGAACACGTCCGTGGCGCGTAGGACCGCTGCTTGTGCGTCCGGAGACCAGGTGTATTTCTCATATTCTTTTCTCATATACCTTTAATTGTTCACATTGTAGCCCCAAGTAACCCGCAAATTTGTCGGACCCCCCACGAGCTTCGTATGCGACGCCTGCGGCGCGCAGCGCCACCCCGGAATTCTTGAGATTTGAATGTCCAGGGATCTCAGCGTACGTCTTCTCGATTACATTCGCGTCATGTACTCACAACTATTCGTCAGCCACGTGCCTCCTGTGTCGCGCAACACCTCCGTAGCGTGCAGCGCCTCATGCACATGTATTTTTCGTCGTCAGGGGAACTAGCTCTCGCTCTTGTGGTAAGTCTTTCATTATAACTTCATTACCTTGTCTAACTCGATGCTCTGAGCCTCTCAGACGTCGAGCCCAATACCTTTAGGCTCCCCGATGCCTCGGTGGCGCGCAGCACCGCAGTGTACAACTTACGTTCAAAGCTCTGGAGCATGCGTATGCTAAGCCCTTTCTATTCTCATCCCTCCAGTTGCTAACATGAGCCTGCTCACGTCGCGTTTGACGCGTCTCAAGGCTGTGTAAACTTTAATTCAACATTTCACGGGCCCCCAAGCAAGTACGTATGACACTGGCAAGTTTTTCTTCTTTTTCTTTACGTTTCGTACTCACAAGCGCTTCTAGTTTCGTCTAACGCGCCAATCCGACACGAGAGGGTGGAAATTATCTGTAAGTTCTTGTCTTTCAAGTTCTTTCGTACTGACAGACCTTCTAGTTGCATCCACGTCCTATTCGACGCTGCGGACCAATGAAACTTCTTTGCCTATGATAAATTCCCTTCGGAACTGAAAATATACATAACCTTCATGTTGAATATCATCGGCTCCTGGTTAATCATATTCTGCATGTTAACTGCTGCGGCTGCCATATGGAAGTATCTGCGACTTGTGCAATTGTTCTGCTATATCTGTTGCAGATTTTTCCCTTTCGAAAAACTTCTCTGTTGGCCGATGTCAAATCCCTAGTCAGGGAAAACTCATTGAATGCTCTACGAACCCAAATATTTTAATATTCTGCACCGTCCCATAAACTTGAATGACACATTTCACTCGTCCTAGTCTCCTCTTCTGCAACCGGTAGCGGGCCTTGCCGCTTGCCGGCCCTACCATCCTTATTTTTGTTGCGGAGCGGGAAATGTCCATTTGGACCTCGTAAGGAAGCTCCTTTGCTGGAAAATTTTCAAGTGTGAAAAAATTGCCTTTTTTAGCGACAGAAAAGGCTTCCGGAAAGGGCATTCTTTTAGCTGCGACTTTCCATTCTGTGGAAAATGGCTTCGGAATTGAATGCATTTTTAGAGACACTTTTCCTGGATGGAACAGTTTCTGATGTTTTACCCAAGTGCCAGATTCCCCAGGAGGAGCTAGCTCCACCTAGCACAAAAAGATGCCTGAGAAACGGTGTCGGCGGTGGCGAGAGGCGCAGTGGACGAGCGCGCAAGACAGAATTGGTTGTGGATGACGATGGAGCTGGACGAATCGGAGTGAATGTGCCCAACGGCGGAGGACGGGGTCGGGATGGATAGCATATCGGTCGGCCGCAGTCAGAGAGTCTGACAACTGACACTATGCATCAATTTCGTGGGGGCTTAATGGATATAGTGTTCACTCCGATGGTCCCGGGTGTTCCACTGCATGCTTTCAATAGCCCATGGGTAATGTACTGTGACTCCACGTAACCTAATATGTTGTGTTTACCTTACAAAGACTAAACGGTGCAGGGGACTGGTAGTTTAATAGTGGGTGAAATTAATGCATGAGGTCGGAATCGGTAATTAATAATCATTGAGGATCGGGAAAATCCGGAAATTGAATGGAGACTAATGATGATCAAGTCGGACTTTAAAAATTAACGGACGAGTTCTGCCATGCACAAGCAATGGCCTACAAACCTAGTCCGATAGTGCATCAATCAGAGTCCAGACTCTTTGACTGCCGACTCCGAAGAGCATTGGAGATTCAGACCATTTAATACATATTAAATACACAAGCTCTGGGAGGTCTCAGGTATTTAATGTATTATACCATGTATAATACGCTCCGTATAATACGTCTTTAAATACATCATTTCCGACCCGGCACTGTCGCAGATGTATTTTATTTTATATTTCATTCTGATTTGGTTAGGTAATGACCAAAATGGCATCAATGAGGAGTCCTCGGCCAATGAAGAAGATTCCAGAGAGGAAGATGCTTCAATCATTATCGGAAGATAAGCCCCCGGGGAAGAAAAAAGGCCCCCTCTGGAAAGGCTGCACACACCCCATCAGGGAAAAATGCCATCAAAACAGCGACGATGACCGGAGTTTTCCATCAATGAATGCGGCGCCAGTGAGGAATGTGCTGAGGAATAGGGTAGGCAAAAGTTCTCCAATTGTGGAGGCGATCACCAAACAGTTGTAATGGGGGGTCCATGGGATAAATATATAGAAAATGGGAGGGCATACCAGCACTGGAGGATGTTCTACCAGCCTCAGGACCGCAGGAATAAGTATACACAAACCGTTGTAACAATGTCAGGGCGGATGACGAGAATCTTGTTCAAATTTAATTTGGCTTTGCGTTCGCACTAGTTTAACACATTCCTGCTCACTGTGACTTCTTCGAGTTCATTTTCAATTGCCTTCTGCACTAGTACTGGGATTAATTTCTCAGTCGCCCGAATATCCACGATCCTGTCGGCCCTTGGAGACGTGCCGAGAACTATCTCGTCACTTCCGGCGCTTCGACCACCCGGCTAATCACCGGACCTCTGGAATTACACGAATCTTGGCCAAAAATAGTAACACACCATCCTCCATCATTCACCGACTACTGTAATGTTACTTTTTCAGGAAACTTTACGTGAATGTTGTCTTTCTATTCCAGCCTTCGTGTCGGTGCGAAACACAAAGAGCAGCGGATCCATCCTGTGGCAAATAATTAATTCGGTCTTGGAGACGAACGCCGAGAGGGACAGACCTGAGATGTGAGTGCATTTCTGCAACTGGGAGCGTTGAGCGTCAACAAGGCACAGAGGCTGAAAGTAAAGAGCTTGTTGAAAATATACATGTGTGTTTAGCGCACAGGTCCGACTTTTCAAAACCAGACTCCCTTCATAGCTTCACGGACCACATTATTGGCGCCTCAAAATAAATAACATACTCATCTCTTTGTGTTTCAGTCACCCGAATATCCACAATCCCGTCGGCCCTTGAAGACGTGCCCAGAACCATCTCGTCACTTCCGGCGCTTCGATCACCCGGCCTCGAATAACACCTGGAATTACACAAATCTTGGCCAAAAAACAGTAACACACCGTCCCCCATCATTCGCCGACCACTGTAACGTTACTTTTTCAGGAAACTTTACGCGAATGTCGTCGCTCTATTCCAGCCTTCGTGTCGGTGCGAAACACGAAGAGATGAGTATGACATTTATTTTGGGGCGTCAATAACGTGGTCAGTGAAGCTATAAAGGCAGCCTGGTTTTCAAAGGTCGGACCAGTTCTCTAAATACATGTATTTGCTCGACAAGCTCTTTACTTTCAGTCTCTGTGCCTTGTCGACGCTCAACATTCCCGGCTGCAGAAATGCCACTCACCTCTCAGGTCTGTCCCTCGGCATTCGTCTCCAAGACCGAGTTAATTCTTTGCCCCAGGATGGAGCCGCTGCGAGCCCCATCACTGGCCGTGATTATTCAATTCCCTTTCAAATCCCTTGCTCCTGATGCGTCCATGATTCAGGATCCGTATGTGAAAATCATCAATGTACACTACAACGGCGCGGTGTTTGCCTTCCCCGTGGGCGACGTCCTTGTCGAGAATGGAAACACCAACCAGGACACGTTCGGCGTCGTAGGTTCCTCGCCTCATGCTACCCTAGCCCCACTCACAAAGAACTCTGATTTCTGACACACAGTGGGAGCAAATTAATCTCGAGGATGACCTCTACGCGTTTAAGAATCGCGCGACAGGGTTCTACATCGTTGCCACGGGTGATGTGAGCACACGGTTAAAATAAATTTGTTTGAATGATTAATCTGGCTGTGGGACAGGACCGCCCTCATCGCGCCTCCAGCGGAAGCGCCCACGGTATTCCAGGTAACTGCGGCAGACAACGATACGTATACTGTAAGCGATATGCGGCCGATCTTCCCGTGTCGTTCTCATTCTAATGATTCACAGATCAAGGTGGCCGACAACAATTTGGTCTGGGATATAAGCATCAACGCAGACTCCAATGTGGGCAGGGGTGGGTGCCAATGTCAGTTGTTCCCCCTCAGGTTGACTCACTTTTGTTTGCATGCTCAGGTGGTGGTGAGCCCCGATAAAGGAAGTGATTCCCAGCGATGGAAGTTACTTGTCCAAAATTAATATTGGATAGGTTTTGGAGGAGGAGGGTTGCGGCGCGTGCATAAGTGGGCCTCAAAACATATGATACTCATGCCTCCCAAAATAAACCTAACATTTCAAGTCAACAAGTGAACCGTAAGTCCGAATTTAAGATTCCAGGGAATCCGAACAGATCGATGTGTTCCGGTAATTATGTGCGAAATGTGTGGCCATTCGAATTCCCAATGTTGGCCTCTTCTCCACGTTTGGCTCCCCTCACACACATTGGTTGACCCATTTATATTTGGATGTGAGTGACGACACAGAAACTGCTTCCTATGTTACTGCTTCACCGACCTGGCCCCATGTCGGACCGTTTTGGGCCCATTCTAGCCCTTTCACTATCTTTTTTCTTCCTATATAAGGTTGACGAACACTTTATAGATGCCAAAACACCCCTGACCCTCAATTTGTGTCTGACACGGCCCAACATGGGCTCGACATGACACCCGATCCTATATTTTTTGTCCAAAACCGCGTCCTTTCCGGTGATATAGTGCCTGCCGTTCGTATACAACGTGACCATACCCTTCGCCCTATTTAGACTTCCACCACACTGAATAGGAGAAGAGTGTGGTCCCGCCCTATTTAGCCATATCAGCTCTCTAAATAGGACGACAAGGAGTGGTTCACTCCAGCTATCTTAGAGGTGGGCGGTGTTTCATTTGGCCTGGCATATATAGGTTGGCTCAATCTAAAGAGACCACGGGAGGATCGGCTGGCGCTATCGGCGTCGAGTGGAATATCAAACAAAGCGCTCAAGGTGCGGCTGGTATGTGGGATGTGCATGTCCGCCTCGGCGGCACGAAGGTGTGTCAGCTAGTTGCCCTCCCGAGATGCATATTCTGAGAAGGGGTTCTACAGGGAACCAACATCAATGCCGCCAACTGCCCCACGTCAACGAATGCAGCAAAATGTGCCTCCGCGTCCTGGGATTCCATATAATGCGTTCCGGCTCAGGGTACTTCGAGGTTGGTGCATAGTTTTCTTACTTATTTGAGGTGTTTCGCTGCTCACGGTTGGTTCAGAATGCTTGGGTTTGGAATGCAGGTGCGCAAATATGTGGCTCTATAAAAAAAATCTAGTTCAGGCATCTATTATGTAGACCATGATTTGGACGATCCAGCCGAGTCAAAACTGAACGTCTTCAGTGGGCGAGGCGTACTAGTGGAGTCGACTGGCCCCGTGTGACTGGTCGGAACCGTATCAGAGCATCATGTCAATGCACGAAGGTCTCATTGAACTATTGAACTTACAGGCATGCACAGGTCATCTACCAATATGCATTCAACAAGGCTCGCGACATTTGGGCTGGCCTTATTCAAACAGAAACACCTTACTTCCAGCCCACGCCTAAACCGCCCGCCCCTTTTCGATAAATCCTTTTGTATGGAGACCCTGCGGGGCCACTCACGGATGCCTGGGGTTTAGTGATCACGCTCTCGTCCAACATCTTTGTTTATGGCGCCGGTCTCTATAGCTTCTTCCAGGTATTGTCCATTCTTCTGGATTAAAGACACTACGGCCTAATCCTAGCACCCAGACATATTCTCAGGTATGTCTCCCTTTGCTCTCCAGCGGTCGGTCGTAACTTGGGATCAGACCTGTGTACCCACTCGGAATTGTCAAGACTCTATGGTCATGATCGACCAACAATCCGCGTCGATATACCTCTATCAAGTCACGACCGCGAGAAGCACAAATATGATTTCGTACCCCAATGTCTCCGTCGCAAAACAGGCCGACAACATCATCGGCTTCGCGAGCACTGGGACTTACTGGGAAGCACCACAGCAAGTCCCAAAAGGTAGCTGCGGCGTCACTGCCCGCGAAATCGAAGACTCGTTCAACAGCGACGAGTACTTGGCCCTGCGAGAGCTCCTCGCGTGGCAATCGGAAGACTATAACTATTATGCGTTTGAGCCCGCAAGAATTGAGACGGAGCTTATGGTGGGTGCAATGGACCCGAACGGCGGCGGGCGCTTGCTACGGCAGAACTGTGTCTTCTACATGAATCAGCAAGGTGTGGGTCCCACAGACCCAACCTATGCGAGGACCCGCGCAATCCAGTTTGCGGCGCTGATGAATGCGGCGAACCCGGGTGGGGATTACGTGCGTTGTTGTATGATAAGATAACATTTGTAACTGACCTGTACTTGATTACACAGCATACACTTTGTGAGTTCTGCTGAAATTGCTGTGGCTGGCTACTGACGGTCCGTCCTGGAGCAGATGATGTTTACGACAACGCCAAAGTGTTCACCGATACCGAAGACCCCATGCTCTCCGCCAACCTGGGCGGGAACAGGCGCAACTGGTTCCGCATTACATCAGCGGCATACGCGCGGCTCTGCACAGGCAGGCTCTACCTGATTGTCGAGGAACAGCCGTGGGAGGTTCGTGTCTATCTTTTCCGATTTGTTCGATTTCGCAGCTGAGGCGGTGTACGTGGCAGATTTGGCACGACAGTATTTGGGTAACGCATGAATACCCAGCGGTCATCGCTACTGGTACAGTGACGCAGATCATCGAGATTCGTCCCTCGGAGGTAGGGAGGGCGCTACAAAACAGCATTCGGTACATCCCACACTATCCCTACCGTGAGTCAGTTTGGTGCACGGGGACTTGACTGCTTAACGTTTACAACCCCGTTTTAGGCGGTAACCAGCCTCCGGGCGCGACCCCGCCGTGAAACGGGGACAAGTTGGAGATCGGCGAATGTGCCCAAATCGACCCCGCCAAGGCTGCTGACAAGTGGGCCAACGTCCCCGAAGTCGGCGGCGATGTTCCTCCGTTCAAAGAAGGCATATGTACCATGCACGTCAAGGAGTACAGTAACAGTGAATCCGGCGGCGGAGGCCCCTTCGACGACCCGAATTTCAGCTTCTCTGTCGAGGTGACGCTCTTTGACAACGGCGGGGCGCACAAAATTGGCGTACTCCCGCGGACCAATTCTCCGGTGGACATGAAGTCCAAGCTCGACACGCTGCCCACTGTGACAGCGCCGGACAACGAGGATTTCATCCAGTTCAAACTTGGCTCCCTAGAGTTCAGGAACGACGACGGGAGCTGCACTGTTGGTGGCTGGGTGAGTGATGTGCAATTTTATACATGAGGTGGACTTTTCTGAGGGTCTATGTAGGACCATGGACGGGATCGCCAAATGGACTGCAGTTTCCCATGCGCCTGGAACGGTGGCGACTCGACCGATCCACCTGCCCCCCCGCGCTCTTTTATGCCTGATTTTGTCCCGACCAAGGTGAAGTGTTGAGCAGGGGACAGGTGCGCGTCAGTTTCTTGGAGCTAGGTAGTTCGATAATGCGGGATTATAATTTTGCCAATCTTCTTTTTTACCAGGTCGATACCCCGGGAGAAGTCGAAGAATACGTCGGAGAAATGATCTCTATGGGTGCTTTTTCAATTAATCATTGACGAGGACTTTTGAGTATTTAACGGGACCTTGTGTAACTCAGCAACTTTTCGATTCCAAGCTACGGTAACCATTATCAGCGTCACCTTCGGTATGTTTTGCAGTCGGAGCGGAATAGTGGCCGACATCAAATCTAGTAGGTGGGTTGAAGCGCACAGAAAATGAAGATAGAGGATATATCTGAATTTTCTTCGTAGTGCCTTTGGGAATTTTCGCCGCCCCGTCCTCACCTGAAACTCGTTACGACATAGTGTTTGAATCGACGACGGCTTTTGAGCACTCGACAGGAAACTCGAAAGGTTTGAATTGGCAGATACACAACCACTTCACATTGGAGATGCGTGTCGCAGTCGACTCCGTCGAGTCTGGTCTCAGTGACGTGGCGCTCATTGCATTCCGCGTGGAACTCGTCATCAGGGAGGTAAACGCGAGCGGGGTGCCCAGAAATAGACGGAGGTGAACACAAGCGAGTACTCGAGGAAGTGCGCGCCGCGTCATGACTCACGCGGCTTCTTAGGCCTCGAATCGGAGCCGGCCCGATGCTCCGCACAACGCAGCCCGCTTGCAGCGCGGGCGTCCTCGGCGGCGAGTGTGCGCGAGTCCGCGCCCTCGAGGTGCACCAGACGGCGAGGAACCGTTCTCCTTCTCCTCCACCGCGCCGCGGCCCGTCCCCTCCGGGCCGGCTTCGTACGAGAGTAATGGTCACGGGCAAGTCACGGGTCCCCGTTGAAGCTTCTGCTAAGCATTGTCCGGGGAATTTCCCAAATTTGGCCTAAAATACCCACTCTCCTTCGGGAGTTGGGGCCCTAAAATACCCACTTTCGGACAAGGATGGTCACATGAAATGTCAAATTTCGGCTGAGCCCAGCAACTACTACTAAATATCAAGGGGCTAAAGTTATCCTGCACCATTTTTGTGCTTTTAATTGACAATTGATTATAGTGGCCTTTGTTTGCTGTTTTTGCCGTGATCATATAGTTAACGGTTCGAACCTTCGAAATGGCGTGACGCGGTGGCCCTCATACATGGAGGACGTCCGTGCGGGGGTAAGTGAGTTTGGATGTGTATCGTTGTATCGACTAGCGGCGGCGGCGGTGGCAGGTGGATGGCTCTATTGGACGGTCGGATCAGAACACACGGGGCACGTGGTGATTCCTTCGATGCGACTCGCTATCGTCTACGAATCGCGCCACTCCATCGTTCCCCCACTCCAGCGTCCACGGGGCCGTATACACCCATACAACACAGCGGGCTCTCCATCGTGCCATCGCATCTATCCATTCGGTGGATGGAATGAATCATGCTGCTTCCTCCATGCTCGAATCTGCTCACGGTGATTCATTCCAATCACCCCGAGGAGCCAGCGGCGATTCCCATCACACCACCAAATGCAAGTTTTCAGGAGCCTCGAAAAATGTTACTGAATTAACTAGTTTCAGAAAACACATCAAGTACACCTTGAATTTGTAACCATTAATATATTTTTCAGGACATCTGAAATTGAAGCTGAATATATTAGATTAAGTTACCAACTTCAAGAAGTCTGAATCTTTGAATTTTAAGCGTGAAACTGTGACATAATCTTATTGGCTCAGGCGGACGTATATGCTGCCTGAAACTAGACCCTTAAATTGCTAATTTCACTTGCACTGAATCTGCAACTGAAATTTATAGTGGCAAATTCAGTGGTTGAAGAGATTGTTGCTTAATTCAAAGATTCAACCCTAGCTAAGATAATTGTATATAGGTGGGAAGTAAATACCCTAACTAGGTGGTATATAAAGATGGAAGGCAGCTTGGGTAACATTGGGACAAGATTAATTAGTTACCTCAGGTGGATCAAAAGTTGTTACATATAGTGGTTGCTTGGTGCAGTGGTTAATGATGCTTCTTTTTCAGAAGTGGGGAAAGCAGGAGGTTGCGGGTTCAATCCCGACCTTGAATGCCTTTTGCATTTACCATAAAAGGGCAAGCACAGCCACCTCAGGTATTAAACGCAATTCAACATAATGAGTTTCTATAAGACAAGCCTTATGTTAAAGAAAATGAATAGCAGGTTGTAAAAATGCCTGGGTAATGTGGGCAGCTGTGAGATTCGTTTCTTTAACACAGTGTTTCGGTTAAACGAAAGCGAGGAAAGAGTTAAAACCACTATTCAGTAGCAATTTCAGCCAGATTGGGAGCAATTTGAAGCCTCATCA